>CM050163.1:525242516-525280016 GCA_027410445.1 Discoglossus pictus
ATACAGAAGATTTTCTTTTCATAATGTTTAAAATGTGCTTTTTGAAAAAAACTGTTACCTGTCCCTTTTTTTTTTTTTATTACAGTACAATAACTTACGGCTCTATTCCTCTAAATATTACATTTTTGGTTCTTTATCTGTATGCCATACTGCAACTTTACTTGATCATCCAACATACTACTTCTGTAAATGGTTACCTGCATTCAGCTTCCGTACTGAGGCTTAAACTTAAAGCAGCAGGAGTCAAATAAATCCTGTCTGGAAATATAGAATAAGAGCAACATATCCTGTATATGTTATTGTTCCCATTGCACTTTGGTTCTGGTGCTTTTACCCTCATAATGTTCTGTATATTATTCCTCCCCAGGATTTGGGTTGTGTGGAATTCCAGAGAACCTGATAGCTGGACTTCTTAAGACTGGTGTAAAGGGGATCACGGCCGTGAGCAACAATGCAGGGTAAGTACGGCCTACATGTTCCTCCCACGTCCTAGGATAATATGGCTACCTCTGCATAAATAAGCACTGATGCAAATGAAAGTGACACGGCAAAGGTCCAGGATACTGCAGAAATAAAACATATGCATGCAATAAATATAAATTAATTTGTTTTGTTTTTGACCATTTTTAGGTTGTAGCTTCAGATTGGGTATTTTTAAGCATAAATTAGGTACATTAAAAAATTTTCCCACTCCTCTAATGACTTTGTCTTGTATGATGCACTCTCACAGTGGCAATGACAATACTTATTATTATTTATTATTATTGTCTTTATTTATATCGCGCCAACATATTCCGTAGCGCTGTACAGTGGTATTGTACAAGGCAAAAAACAAACTTAACACCTTATAAAGAATGGAGGGCCCTGTTTTTGAGCATATAATCAAATGCACATAGTGCTTGTTTCCAAGACACTGACACAATTGAAAACTCGCAAACTTACAATACTTGTGATTTTACTATCATTTCTCCTTCTGGTTGGTCTCTTGATGTTTGTCCCTCCAATAGGAGAGTAAATTAGTCATGTAAGGATCATTAGTAGAGGACTTTTTTCATGTACGGTAATTTATGGTTAAAATACCCAGCTTTAAAGCCCAATTATCTATTACTCACATTCACTCAAATTAATAGCATGTATATAATTATATATACATTTTTTAATTATTCACTTTAATTTTATCTGTCACGTCTACCGTTCTCAGTCCAAGTGTTTACTCTGAGACTTGCAGATCACGTGACATTTTAGGTCTGTGTTCCAGACATGTCAGGTTTAGGCCGTGTGTTGTGCCAAGTTGGGCTGTACCCTGGAGCTCTGCCTTGTTGCCAAGTCTTGTGTTGTGAAACGCCTGAATATCTGATCTGGTTATTTAGGGGAGAGCTCACATTTAGCACTGTCTTTTATCAAATAGGAGATCTAGTCTGAAATTCTGCAGCAGTTTCTTTTTGCAATATAGTCTTATACTTTTAAAAGTTAATTGTGTTGAAATTGCAATGTTGGAAAGAGTTAGAACATGGTTTATACAGATTTATTTGTGGGGGTTAAAACGTGTATTCTGCATATCCAAAGCAGACCACAAGGTTTTTTTCCCCCTATAGAATGACTCCATGAACAGTATTTCCACTACCAAGGATTCTGGGTAGGATTATGCAAATGAGTCTCAATGTGTAAACTTTCTGCCTGTAGCCCACTTGCCATTATCTATTTTGGGGTATGTGCTCTGCCCTCGGACAACTCCAGGAACCCAATAAGATAAATACTTAGATGCACAAAGGTGATGCATACTGAGCCTCATTTGCATATCACTTCCCAGGATGCTTAGCGGTAATGGAAACACTGCCTTCAGAGTAACTCTCAATTCTGACAAAAAACATGTATACTAGCCTGCTTAAGAAATGTCCCTAAATGTAATATGCTGATTTAAGCCTTGTTACTGATAATACAAGTTTGTATCAGTGGTGTATGAACTCCCCTTTTTTTTTTTTTTTTGCATTAAAGGCAACGGACCCTCAGAAAAATGTTTTTTATCTGAGGGACATACATTATTTGTCTACATACTGGCCTTCCGTTAGTGCTTACTCCTCACTGAGCATGCTGATGGGACTCCTGAACTGCCTCTGATAAAAGACAGACTTTATTTTGGTTTTTGTTGATCTACTTCCTGTGAAGGGAAAACACTTTGGATGCAGAGGAACCCTCTCCATACACTAGGAATGTGATGGGTTAAACTGCCAGTGTGTTCGTTAGGACTACTAGAAAAGTAAAGGAAGCTGTGTCTTATTATTATTATTATTATTATTATTATTATTATTTATAATTTTGTACATCTGTGTTCACATTTTGAATGTCTAAAGCAAGTTAAAAATCCTGATTCCAGCTCAGAATTCTGGGAAGCTGAGCTGGGACATGCAAATGTGCCCACAAATGCCTTGCTCTTCAATCCATAGCCATTTTCAATAACGTTTTTTCTCAGAATTCTGAACTGGAAGCAGTTTATGTAACTTGCTTAAGACATTCAAATGTGAATACAGATGTACTATTTACTGTACGGTGGAGGGCTTCAATTCGCTCACTGGACTTGCAATGTGCACTGAAGGTGCTCAGACCACTAAAAGTACATGAGGGGCGAGGCTCGCAATGAGCGCCGAAGGTACTTCGAGGACTAAAAGCCTTGCATTGTGTGCCAAACAGCATTCCCAGCCTTACAATTTTATTCACCATAATGTTTTGACGGGCAAGTCGATTGTGTGTGTTCCATTACCTCTTAGTGCCGTACATCAGTATCTCTTTCCTGAGACTGATGGGGACAACTGTGATAGCGTTGCTGTCTAACATTTGCAGAAGGCAGGTGACACCGTTAATAAATGCACCCAGAATGTAAACTGAACACGGCTAAATTATCTTAATTGTGAACACACAGTTTTGTGACAAGGGACATCTGTCCATTTGCAAAAAGCAGTGAAGTGAGGCATGGAAGGACCATAAATGACCAGATTTGGAGGTTAATCATGTAATGTTTGTCCACTAAAGTAGGTGTGTCGTCGTAGTTGTACTTATTTATGCACTTACCCGTTGAGCAATTGCAGAGCTTGTGTGTTTCTTGTGCAGTCACCTTGAACATTACAGCAAATGGAAAATATTCAACATGGGGCATTAATAGAAACTATCAATGCAGAAAATAGACTATAAATATATCTGACTGTAAGAGGGAATGTAAGGCACTTCTATAAATGAAGGATAGTATCATCAGTATTTCGATAAAAGGGAGATTGTATTTGTGTTGTGCTAGACTCTCCGTGACTTCATGGACTGCAATGCACCATGCTGATTCACTTGGCAGAGATACCGGAGTGGGTTTCCAGTTCATTCTCCAGTGGGCCATGGTATTCCTAAGTGGTCTACCATTCAAGTACTAACCACTCCCATCCCTGCATGGCTTCAGGGTGGTGTGGCCTTTTGGTTCCCTGTCTGGAATCGAACACAGGTCGCAGTGGTGAAAGCACCAAATCCTAACCACTGGACCACCAGGGAACCCAGTAAAAGGGAGATTAATCTGTGACTAATATATATGGAACATTTTATATTCACACTGAAGTTGCCCTTCATCTGTTTTTATAGAGGTTCGTGGAGTGGTGTATATACCAGATAGGAAGCCCTTCATAGAGATGCATCTCATTTTTTGGAAAATATTTAGGAGGCACAAGTACTAGCCGTGTTTTACTAGTGACGTCAGCAATGGTGGGCCCTCTCCATGTGAACGCTGAAAGTTCTGTGTTTTTTTTTTTTTCCATTTCATAGTTACTGCTAAATTATTAAGCTTTGAAAAGTGTATGTATGTAAAATATATGTGTGTGTGTGTATATATATATGTATATATATATGTATATATATATATTTTCAGTTACACGGGAACGCAATCCTCACACTTCCATGGCCGCCAATGGTTGGATATGTATGGCACTTGTAATTTGTATCAGGAGCCAGAAGCGGTTTCAGTAGTGCACTAATTTTACTTAATGAGCTTTAATGAACCATAACTCTCCTTTCACTCTTTACATGATGAGCCTGTTAACTACAACATACTTCTTATTAATAATTTACCATCTCTTAATGAGGCTACTGCAAGCAGACAAGATAAGAGAAGATGGGTGAGAGAGGACTAGATGATTTGTGATAACTATATAGCTCAGTAATGGGAAGGAAAGGTGATATGTAAATGTTAATATTTTCATTTTTTTTTATTTTGAGCATTCATTTTTTTTTTTTTTTTTACTTTTTATATTTATTATTCAGTAATGCAAAATAATTCTGAGTGGATATTTCTAACGTATAAGCAATTAAAACCTTTTTTTTTTTTTTTTTTTTTTTATAGCAAAACCAGCTATTATTATTATTATTATTATTATTATTATTATTATTATTATTATTAATATATATATTATAAACTCTAATGTTTTAAAAGACCTAGCTTGGAAGTTGTACTGCCCTATAGTACATTATAGATCAGAATATGGATCTTTCCTTTTAAAGTTGCTCCAGCCGCAGCACAAGTTTGCTGCACGGAGCTGCTAGATGGCACTGCCGAAACTGTGTACAGTTTGCAAGCTCTGCCGAGATCATATACCATTCTCGAGCTGAAACCTGTACCCTTACCCTAACCTTAAAGCTATGATATCGGCAGCAAAATTTGCAGCCGCCATCTAGCGGTTTCTCACCGCCACTGCAGCTTCCTGTGCCGGAAGCTGTGCTGCTCCTAGGAGCAGTGCCATGCCTGAGATCTTACATGCCTCAAGAACAAAGATGGAGGTGGAGCACCTTTTCATTGTTGCATAGTAATTGAGGTTGAAAAAAAGATTTTAGTTCATAAAGTTCAACCTTTTTAGATTTCTGATCCTTGTAATGTGTGTATTTGTTAGTTGATCCATAGGATGGGGAAAAAAAACTAAGAAACATTGACCATTGTCTCTTAAAGGAAGACACACGTTAAAGAACAAGTAGTCATAGCTCTAGATATATTAATGGGGGAACAATTTTACAGTTAATATACATTTATTCATATCCATGAAAACTGTGATTTGAATGTGGCCCCAATGACTATTGAAAGGTAAATGGCCTGCCTCTAGATCAAAAAGGTTGAAAGCCAACCAGAATAAAGTAAACTCTCCTTTTTGAAAATGAACGACCCGCACACTGTGTGAATGAGGACATTGCAATGCAAATACACTATCCAAAGACACATATATGAACTCCATTGACCAACTCCAATTCTTAGAAAGCTGCTAGAGCAATCTATATATAGATAGGCTGCTCGCTTGTAGGCATCCCCCCCCCCCCCCCACAAGCTCCTGCCGTGTCCTTGTATTACTATATTCACTGTTCTCACAGTAACCTTGTTGCAGTTAGTCATTGCAAGGTTATAGTATAACTTAATTGTGTCTGACAAAGAAATATGCAGGCCACATTGTTAAAGGGATACTTAAAGCAAAAAAGTTAGTATTTATTTGTAAAATGTTTGTAACCTTTTCCATTTCCCTTTTTAAACAAATATGGCATTAACAAGTACTTATCAATTGAATGTCACTGAGGAAACCATTAATCTTCCTGAGTAAGCTAGCATTAAAGAGTGCCATTTTAGCAATCCCTCAACATCTCTGATCCACCCACAAATATTCATAGACTTCATTCTCAAAAACTACGCATGACCGCTTGGGGCCATGTGTTTATTATCCTTTAGTGAAAACCGTATGTAGAGCAATAGACGGGGCCTGCTCAGGCAGATGATCTACAGTGAAGACCATAAACCTGTAACCCCAGTGGACAATTTGGTTCCTACGAAGGCCACTAAGCTGCATTTCATTTATTCTCTCTGATTCAACACACTTGAATTACTCCGTTCCATTCTGATTGATCGACCTGCAAAGAGACTGAAATTCTGGACTGTTGCCGGCCCTTGGGGCTAATAAGTTATTTGTAATGATATTTCAAGGATATATAGATCCTTGGATGTGGATGGCTCGGAAAGGCTGAGGAAATGAAAAAAACAAAACCGTAGGCCAATCTAATCTTGCTTTTTTTTTTTTTTTTAGAGGAGCTTTGTTTTAAAATACAGGCTTTTTATTTTATTTATGTATGTGTGTATGTGTGTGTGTGTGTGTGTGTGTTCTGTGACTACATGAGAAATAATTTTGCAGTAATATCTCGACTTTCCAATCTTTTATTTCATCCCACCGATCGATCCACACTCCATTGGGATTTTGCAGACTTATTGCATTGCACAATACGAGGTCTGTATTGGTTCGCAGATTAATCATTAATCACTCACACCACTTTGTGTACTTTATATTGACATCCGAGTTGAATGATAAGATAAAGCTTTCCTATAGTCTATGCCAAAAGTGAATTCTGATGTCCTCTCTGACCCCGGTTACTTTCGTACAGTAGCACTAAGTGACATTACCACCATGATTAAAGAGAGATGACCATAATCTATTGTGAGAACAGATACAAGAAGTGTCATATTTATGGAATGCTTTTTTTTATTATTTTAAACCACTTGATAATCTGCAAAACTTTTTTACAAAGCATAAAAAGTTAGTGTGTATTCCTTTTTTAATTATTGTATATTATTTTGCTATAATATTGGTGGCCATTTTGTCTCTTGGATTAGGTACCAGAGAGGAATTGGAGAAACTGCAAATGCAGATAAGATATCTATTGAATTCTGAAATGGTCACTATAGCGCACTTGACATAAGTTAATGGCAGTGTTTCAGTACAATAAACCTGTCACTCCAACTTTAGACAGACTAGCAGTCCAAGATGGAAGGTCCCTTAACGCAAACCGTGACATTTAAGATTTTCTCCAAAATGCTTATGACTTAGTTTGTGACATACTTTACTATTCTGAAAAATCTCTCACATTTGCAGAGTAGTTCTTTCATAAAACATATGTTGTTGTTTTTTCTGGAATCCTATATGTAAGGCTTGGTTTGATTTGGTTAAGGGTAGTCTCCTGAACCTTCCTCATGGGCACTGCGTTTAAAATCAAAAACTCTTTCTTAACTGTTTGATAGTATATTTGAGACACAAACGTTTTTGCACAGTTTGGAATAGAGCTATTTTTTTTTTTTAAACTGCGCATCTATTCATTAATCTGTCTATAAAAAACACTGATACTATTATTGGTAAAGTGTTACACTCTCTTATGAATGTTTGCTCCTATTTGTCCTTGAGAACAGACAACTATGGTGTCAAGGACGGGCACCAGTTGTAGGACCAGCTATTGAGAACTACTGGTTTAGGGTATGGACTTTAGGGTTAGGGTATGTGTGTCTTTCTAACTGGCTTGTTCCTTCTGTGCATAGACTAAAAGCCTCAGCAGATGTAGAGAACTAGTAGCTACTGATGAATGAAAACTCTTGCTCGAAGTTATGCCAATCAAACTCTTGTTGTATGAGTAGGGTGTACGGAACCAAGATCTGTTTCAGATTGTTGGAGTCCTGATCCTTTTAGAGCCTTGGAGGGCAGGAAGCTAAATGCTGGTTCATTGCTGCATTTTTCAAGAAAAAGGTCTTGATTGCCGATTAACATCTAAACCTAACGTTCAGTGGCAATCCAGTTCCATACCAAGATTTCACACTTGTTCAGAAAGAAGCATCTGTAATCCTCCATATTCTAGACCAGTTACCGGACCTTGCTTTAGTTGTGATTTCACAAGTTGGTGTCCTCCTACTAAGAGTACCTCTGTCTTTTCAGGGTTTAACTTCAGCCAATTGGCACTCATCCTCCAATGGATAAATATGTGTCATTAGCATAACCATGATGGTTATGTTGCCTTATTATATCACCAATTTGAGGCTTGTACACCGCAAACATGGGAGATAAAATAGACCCCTGTGGAACTCCATATCTCTTTGGTGGCCGTGCAGAGCAAGGCTTTCTCCAACTCAAGAACCTGGTGGTTCTATCAAACCAGAGAGCTTAATGATGTTTGTGTATGAGAAGATGCAACCTTGTCCAGTGCTGTTGTCACACTCCTGTTATGACGTATTTCTAGTCCCATTTCCTTACAGCCCACCACATATAAAAAGTTTAAATTCAAATCCAATCAATTGTGGCTATAAACAATCTAGAACCTCTACCCCCCAAGAGCTCAAGACTTTGCACCTTCTATCTCTCCATCCGAGCCCATCTTGTGACTAGTGGTGCCCCTTTAAGAATAGCCCAGTTGGCCTCGGGCTCATGGCTGAAACAATATTTTGATCTGTGTGTGACCTCCTCCTTGTTTGCATATTCTAAATACATCTTGTGTTTTCATATGTGTTCTGTGCATAGTTTTACATGTTGAGAGCAGACTATTGCATAGTAATTTGATATTTACGTATGTAATGGAGTTCAGGGATTTTATTGAACTTTTCCATTTTCCCCTTACAATATCAGTTGCGTCATATCCCTGGAACAGCAGCCTAAATCCTTATCTAACTATCAAGCTTATCTTGCAATGTTCTCTCTGCACTGGATATGCTCTGTATACATAGCTGTTTGCTTAGGTTGATAGATAAATATATATATACAGGTATAAATATAGTACAAAAATAAGAATTTAAATAGTTTTAATTAAATGTTCAGGTACAGAACCCGTTTAAGGGCTCCTTAATGTGCTTATTTATCATACTGTTACTATAAGGGCTTCAACTTTATACAGCATACTGAGCAACCTTGAGTTTCTTTCCAGTGGTTTCTCTGTATAGATCCTGCAATAATTACATGTCACTAAATTGTGAGATTTATAAATTGTTCCCAAATGGTGTTTTTCTCTGCAGCTTGTGAAGACGGTCTACTTCTAAGTACAGGGGTTGCTCAATCAGTGGCATTATTATACAACATGCTACTTGAGGGGTCCCTGATTGGCTAATTTGAAACTCTGCACTTCACAGTCTGTGTATTAATGAGCTGCAGAGGGCAGACCCAAATGGGTACACATTTTATGATTTTTAGGCAGAAAAAACAAGCACCTTTTCATATCACTTTTAAATCTGTTCAGGCAATGTCCTGACACTCCCGAGTTAGAGGGAACGATGTCTCGAAGTGCTGTGTTCATTTTCCCTCGCAATAGAGTAAATTGCAACACAAAGCAAGCCTTAAAGTGACTTGCTAGTGGCTTTTTTTTTTTTTTTTTTTTTTTAAAGCTTCAGGTGTTTTTCTTACACATGTTCAAGGTTTCCTGTTCTATCCGCTAAGGTAGAAGACCTATAAAAAATGCGTGCAGGACGTTAAAGTGTCTCTGGGCAACTGCTTTTTTGTTTACTTTATCCTCCTCAAGGCTCAGTCATCTAAAAAAAAAAAATGCATTTCACCTGTCTCTAAAATGAACATAAAATATATATATATATTTTTTTTAACCTCAGACTGTGACCTGCTGTGTGCCTATTTTTAGCAGTATGAGATACTGGTAGTGTGAAGCTCCTCCCTTTTTATAGGTGTGGCCTTAGGTTACAGCTGTGGAACCTGGCACCCTGCAAGAGCACAGAAAGAAAGGGGGAGGGTTTAGAATGTGATAAACCTTAAACTACTGAGCCAGGTGGACCCCAGTGGTAGTCTTCCTTAGCTTTAAAGTTGCTATTGCCGTTTCTACACTTTAGGAGTCTTGTGTATAATTCTAGACAATTACAGGTGAAATTATGACTTAAAATTGTTTTCTTTATTTGTTCTTATATTTCACAATTTATATAAGTCTTGTAATCTTCCACTTCCTTTCAGTTGTGCTTAGGACAGTGAGGGACTTGTAAAGGGTTACAGTATTTGACACTACCGACGTAAACTGTATTTTTTAAAACTATTTTTTGGATAAACATTTGATTTGCTGCTCTTTGCACATGTCTCTTTTTTTTTTTTTTTTTTTTTTTTTTTTTTTTAATACATTTTTCTTAAAGTGTATGAAAAATTGTCTATACATTGTAATAACCATTTGTTTTCTAAAGCAGATATTTCCTGAGAAATCCAGTACAGCATTTGTATGTCTTGGCTGTCTTGATTTAGGATCAGTCTGCTTGTCTGTCCCTGTGATGGCCAAAACACTGACTTGCATGGTGCCATATTGAGCTGGGACTATCAATAAATATAATATCAATAAATTCACATGATATAAGTACAGTAATTTGACCTAAAAAAAAAAGGCTAGTCAAATGTGTACTATGTGTAACCAGTTTCATTCCTTTTAAAATGAACTCAGCTTCCTCTTGGGTTGACACAAACCATGGTGTATACCTCCAAGTTAACTTTTTACTTTTAGAAAATTACATTACATTTTCAATTAGTCAAAATAGTTAATTTAATCAATCCCCAAAAAAGCAAGTTGGGTTCTTTTTAAGAGCATTGTGCTGATATTTTACCAGATCACTCGGGAGATAAATACCTTTTTGTTTCCACTTGGATATGCAGAGTGGGTTTATGACATCAATGTCTAAAGGAACATAAGGTTAACTTCCGAGTATCTCATTCATAAACCTTATCATGAATGATTTTGTGATTACATCACCACCTGATATGATCAGTTTTACACATTTTTTTTTTTTTTTTTTTTTGTCTAAAGTATTTTGTTTCATATTTTTACATTGCAAACCTTTTTGTCCTACTCCACTTGTATTTATACTAGAATGTGAATGAAAATCATAATATTCCTTTCAATGGATTTTGTCGATACTGATCTAAATAATCAAACCAAATTGGGGGGGGATGATTGTTTATTTCACTAATGTTATGATAAGTTTTTATTTAATAAATGTATTCCTTCAATGGTCTTCCCTCACCATGCATGTTGCAGTACTAGATATCTCTGCAGGTTCTGAGAGGTCCAAGACACTGCAAATATCCATAGACTTGATTTGCACCAGCATTTTTTTTCCTTGCACCAACCCCAAAGGAAAAAATCTAACATTTTCAGTGAAGAGTATGTAAGTATTTTGAGGGAGCTTGTAATTTTAAGGTCCTATTAGGACCTGTGGTGCAGCATAAATGGAGGTAACCTCTAGGGAATTTAACAATTTTTGAGGAACGAACCAGTTAAACAAAATAGAAAACGCATTTTCCACAATTTTACATTTCTTGTGTTTTTTTGTTTTTTTTGTTTTTTTTATGATTGCTTTCAATTACTAGTCAATGTTGTGACATTTGATGGTGCTTTATAAATCCAACAGTGATTGATTACCAGGTTCTGTTTCTCTTTTTTCTTTGGCAGTATTGATAACTTTGGGTTGGGCCTACTTCTTCGGTCAAAACAGATCAAGCGCATGGTCTCCTCATACGTCGGGGAGAACCAAGAATTTGAACGACAGTACCTCCAAGGAGAACTAGAGGTGGAGCTTACACCCCAGGTAAGGGCATTATTTAAAGGTAACTGGTTTAAACCCGATTCTGGGGTAGTGATTTATTAAACAAATAGCCGTTTACCTGTCGTAAATGACGGTATAATATGTGTCTCTTTCGCTCCCTCCCCCTGTGTCTCTTTCGCTCCCTCCCCCTGTGTCTCTTTCGCTCCCTCCCCCTGTGTCTCTTTCCCTCCCTCCCCCTGTGTCTCTTTCCCTCCCTCCCCCTGTGTCTCTTTCCCTCCCTCCCCCTGTGTCTCTTTCCCTCCCTCCCCCTGTGTCTCTTTTTTTTCCCTGTGTCTTTCCCCCCCTCTTGCGCCACACATTGAACATGCGCACTGCATGTTGTATGGAATCGGTACAAATAGTTTCTAACGTGCGCATGCGCTCCCTCTGGAGCGTTACACACTCTTTAGAAACGATATTCGTGATAATAATTTTTTTTAACTAATTTGATTTAACAACCAAGTTGCTCGTTGTGGATTTTTTTCCTGTGGCAGCATGTGGTCCTGTGTGTTTTGTTAGAATCTAGACCGTCATATGTTGCAGTGAGACTTCATCTTGGTAATTAGCAGTCTGACTCTCCTAGCACCCTCAAATACATTAGATCTACAATGTATGAAGTAGCAGGTAGAAATCCCACCTAGGCCAAAGGGGCACAGCACTCTAGAGAATATAACTAGTGTTTTTGTACATATCAAACCATTATTAAAAGACCAATGACCTAACATGAGTTAGATTTTTTTATTTTATTTAAATGTTCATTTAGATTCATAGTCCAATATTTCAAAAGCAAAATTCAACATTATACTAACTTTCATAGTTTCGACCCTACAGATACTAGTATCCATCTATAGCAGGGTCAATCAAAAAAAAAAAAAAAATATATAGATATATATCAAATTTTGTGCCATAAAGCTTACACCTCATACCTGCTTAGGTCTGCCCTCTGAAACATTGCACTTCAGTATGCATTTGTGTCTTCCTGAGCTGCAAATTGGTCACCATCTATCAGCAGCATATTTCTTAGCAATGGTCATGGATTGGCTAGTATGAGACACTGCACAACAATCACAGCAGAGTCTGTCTTTGCATGAGGGCAGGTTACCCAACCAGGTGATTATTTGCATGATTTTTTATTTATTTTTTTACTTCCCAGGCATACTGCTGTTTTTGTACTTCTTAATAAAATAATGCATATGCAAACATATACATAGGTATAGTTTTATATTCCTAGTGAAATCCATATCCCTTTCAAAATCCTTTTTTGACATGTCTCTTATTCAACCCCACACCCTGTACTGCATGTGTCTGTCCCCAGATTAATAAGGCCATTAAGTGGGATATCCTAATTTTTGAATATTAAGTTAATATCTTAGATATTGCTGCTCTAAATTATTATTATTTTTTTTTTTGTGTTAATGACCATTGCTTAACTAAAATAAGCAGCTCCTCTTGCAAGGACATTCAAGGAGCCCTTTAAAGGTTTAAGCGAGATAGGAAGAGTTGACCGGTGTTTTACTATTATCATAGCCATGTTGGTTCCCTGTTCCACTTTACATTTAAAGTTTACATATCTAGTTTTGGGCAGTAGCTTAAAGCTCCTTAATACTCTAATAAACCCTTATCCAAAACACTAAGGGTTGTTTCTCTGTGTACAAGAATATTGGTACGATTGGATTTAATGCAAATATTGGAAAACCACTTGTAGATTCTGGATTATTTTTGTTGAAAATGGTGCTTTCACTTCAATTAAGGATGTATGTTTTGAAGAAAAGACCATTGTAGTTAAGGTATCAACCCAGAAGGGGTTTGTGTACCTCAATGAAGCTGTGAGCTATACCATGTAGGGACACCCAAGATGGGCAGGTCAGACACATTGCAGTCCACTGTGAAAGGAACTGGCAACCCACTGCAGTATCTGTACCATCAAACGCTTTATGGTTTAACATAACCAGACACAAGATGTGCTGTCTATAGGGTCATGGAGAGTCTGACACGACTGAAAAACGAAACAGTTAAAGGAAAAACTGCACATTGTGTAGTATTTTCTTAATACTTTAGCAGCTATATAAACTATAAATATATTTAGAGCAGATCAAAACTTTTAAAAACTCTGTAGAGGCTTTCATCTGGATCTCAAGACATCCTGACCACTTGAAGCATGAGCTTATATGTGGAGAGAGGGGGCAAAAAGGGAAGGTGATTTGTACTATTGAAGACCTACAATTTTGATATACACATGCTCATGAGCATTCAGTTGTATCAATAAATACTACCCTTTCTTTGGCAAAAATTTTAAATGTTTCTCATACAGAGTATAGTGGATGCCTCCAAGGTCCAGCTAATGTATCAAATGGATTTTATACCAATTTAAAAACCTAGCTTCTTCTAAGTTTTTCTGTCTAATTTACACTTTTAATCCATTTCCAGATACACAAACGCACACACTAAAATATATTAGTGTCAGAAGCACTCCACTTTATAGAATACAGTATTTAAATAGTACATTTGTAAGGTACTAATTTCCGGCTCAAAATTTCCAAGAAATAGTTATTGCACTGTACCCTGGGAAATTGGGCAGGAACATGCAAATAAGTCCACGGTGCATTTTCACTGTTTAATCCAAATACCATTTTATACATGGCTCCTTTTTAGGCGCATGCTCGCTGTATTACAGTTTTAAAGCATAGGATTCAAATGTGAACACAAAACTACTATTTATTTTCTGTACAGTGGAGAGCTTCCATCACTCTCTTTTTTGCAAAACCTAATGATGTGTGGTTATTGTGCATGAGTTGTATAGTCATGTCAGGCTCTCCGTGACCTCATGTACTATACTGATTCATGACAGAGATACTGGAGTGGTTTGCCAGGTCCTTCTCCAGTGGTCCACCGCATAGAGCTACTGGTTTCCTAGGTGGTCACCCATCTAAGTACTGACCATGCACAACCCTGCATGGCTTCAGTGTGTTGTGACCTCTTGGTTCCATGACTGGAATTGAGCTCAGGTCGCAGCATTAAAAGCACCAAATCCTAACCACTGGACCATCAGGGAACTCGATAGTGTGGTTATTAGCCTTCCCACAAAATGCAACGCAGAAGATAGGAACCAGCCCCACACTGATGATCTATTTACAGATCAAAACCTCTGTCTGTGAGAGTCTCCGACTTAGTGCATAATCCATCCTACGCAATACTTTTAAAGCGGTATAATACAGCGAGACTAGGCCTTAATGGAGCCAGACATAAAGTGGTATTTGACAAACAGTTTTGTTGCTACTTAAAGACCATGTGCTGCCTTGAAGTTCATCAGTAAAGTATTTTCATTTTGTGTTATGGCAGATTCACAGCGCAGTGTTCTGTTTATTTTCAGGGCACTCTTGCTGAGCGCATTCGAGCAGGCGGCGCAGGTATCCCAGCATTCTTCACCCCTACAGGTTATGGAACGTTAATTCAAGAAGGGGGTGCACCCATAAAATATAACAAGGATGGCACCATTGCAGTTGCCAGCCAACCTAAAGAGGTGAGTACTGTTTATGTGCTGCCCTCTAGCTCTTTGTTCCAATATATTTTTACAGTTCAATTCCCAAAAGTGTAATAAAATTTAGAGCCGCTAAAATGTATCTGTAGCTGCCAGAAAAAGGATTGAATGTTGTTGTTGTGCAATAAAACCTTGTGTGTGCTGTTGCTGCCCCCTAGTGGGTTATATTAATCATTCTTTAGGCTAATGTTTAGGTCTGCCATTGATTATTATCTATATTACCAGACCATATTTGCCATTCTATTCTTGGTACAGGTATCGTAATATATACAAAGCATTCATAATAATCAGTGTATTATAATATTTTTCCTTGTAAAACATATGTGTCTGACAAACGC
Source organism: Discoglossus pictus (assembly GCA_027410445.1). Taxonomy (NCBI): domain Eukaryota; kingdom Metazoa; phylum Chordata; class Amphibia; order Anura; family Alytidae; genus Discoglossus; species Discoglossus pictus. The sequence continues at coordinate 525,257,758 of CM050163.1, forward strand.
AATGCCATACCGAAAGAATATTTTATATAACAAAATATAATATGTTTTAACTTCTTGTATATCTTTTATTTTCAATTCTGCATTCAATTTGTCTTAAAGGGACTCTGCACTACATGATGGTACAAAGCAGTATCCATGAGTTAAGGGTTTCCCCTTGTCTGTGATCCTTTAAAAATATTTTTTTCCTTATTTTTTTTAAAATGGGCAAAAGCTTCAAACCAACTAAATAAAAAATATATTTTGTGAACCATTTCGAACTACTGCACAAAAGAATACATGATCATATACTATCTTCTCTTTCCAAAACTCGAGTTAGTGAGAAACCCAGGATCATGGAATGAAAACATCGCAGGATATGACCTGTGATTAGCAGGAGAGCCTTTATGGGTTTCTTGGTCTAAAGGAAATATGTCTGGGTTAGTTGCCAGTCATTGCATCCTTGTGGGATGTTGCATAGTAATTAAGGTTGAAAAAGTACTTTTAGTCCATTAAGTTTAACCTTTTTCAGATCTCCTCTGATCTGCAATATGTGGATTCATTGTTAATTCATCCAGATAAAGGCAAACAGAAAAAAAAAAACAGTGAGACTTTGCCAATTGTCTCAAAAGGGGAAAAAATATATACGGTAATGCCTTTTCCAGCTCTAAAATGTTCTTTTTTATGAATTGGTGCCCAAAATTGTACTCCATATTCCAAATGAGGGCGTACTAGAGTTTTGTATAGTGGCAGAATTATATTTGCTTCCCTGGCTTCTATACCCTTCCTAATACATGCTAATATTTTACTTGCCTTTGCATCTTCTGCTTGGCATTAAGCACAGTTACCTAGGTGGTTGTCCACAAGCACTCCCAAATCCCTTTCAATATCTGATACACCTAGATTTGCTCCATTAAGATTATAAATCGCATGGCTATTTTTCCTTGCCAGATGCATAGCTTTACATTTATTTGTATTAAATCTCATTTAGTTGCCCATTTCTCTAATTTATGCAATTCCATTTGGAGGGAAAGTAAGTTGTGCAAGGTAATTAAATCCAAAAATAATGTAGTGTCATCTGCAAAAATGGAAACCATATTTTCCAATCCTACTAAGTCATTAATAAATATGTTAAAAAGGAGGGCACCTAATACTGAACCCTGAGGAACCCCATTTACCACATTAGTCCAATCTGAGCATGTTCAATTTACCACAACCCTTTGCTTCCTGTCTTTCAGCCAGCATTCCATCCATAAGCAAATATTTATGTCAATTCCTGTATCCCTTAGTTTGGTCAATAGTCTTCCATGTGGCACTGTATCAAAAGCCTTTGCAAAATCCAAAAAGACTACATCCACCAAGTTGCCTTGATCAAAGTAGTTCCTACTAACCTCTTCATAGAAACTAATTAGGTTTGTTTGACATGACCTATCCCTCATAAATCCATTTTGATTCCTACTTATAATCTTGTTTAAATAGACATATTCTTGTACATTAACCCTTCTAAAAAAAAAACCCTTCTAAAAACTTTCCCACTACAGAAGTGAGGTCTATAATATCCTGGATTTTTTTTTTTTTGCTTCTTTTAAATATAGGTATCACCTCTGCCTTTCTCCAGTCATCTGGTAGAGACCCAGTGTTGAGTGGATCTTTGATATAATGGTTTTGCTATTACAGAGCCCAGTTCCCTCAGTACTCTTGGATGTACACCATCAGGACCCGGGGCTTTATTAACATTTATTTTTTCCAGCCACTTTTGGATTACTTCCTGCGTTAACCAATTATTTATATTTAGCGAAGGTAGTGTGGCCCCATTATGTTGCCGTGTCCCAACCACTGGTACCTCCCTTGTGTATACCAAAGAAAAGAACCTATTTAGCTCATCTGCCTTTTCCTGGTCACTAATTATCAGATGGCCTGTGTCACATTGTAATGTTCCTATAGCTTCCTTCCTGGCCTTCTTCCCATTAATATATTTAAAAATATTTTAGGGTTAGTCTTACTTTCCTTTGCAACTAACTTTTCATTTTCTATTTTAGCCAGTCTAATAGCGCTTTTGCAAGCCTTAATTTTCTTGTACTCCTGTAATGCAGTCTCTGTCCCCTCTTGTTTGTAAAATGAAATGCCTGCTTTTTACTCCTCCTCCATCATCTTGAAGTCATTGTTAAGACTCATGGGTTGTGATTTACAATCACAAGTCTACAATATTTTTAAAGCCGCCCTATTTCTTATGGTTTTTTTTTTTATTCATTAGAGTACTTTCTCCTGTGGTCAATACCATGGCATTTTCTACAGGGGAAATCCGGCATAAGAGTCCATTTTAGAGTGGCAGAGAATTTTTGAGCAAAGTGCCTTTTTAATTTATCTAGAATTTTTAGAAGTTTATATTGTGTATAAAGTTTACTGAAAGATCCTCACTCTAAGCCAATGACCTTATCTACAGTAGTTTAATTTAGATTAGCAGTATCATAAGGCCATTGACTAAGAGGGTTGATCTTCCAGTTGATATATCCCTAAAATAAGTCCAACTACAATACATAGATTTTTAAGGAGAAAAGTTTTATGATGTTGATTTAAACAGAAGGTGGTGCTAAAGGCATGCGCTTCTCTTACTGTACAGATCCATTCCTGTACAGAGCGCATTTAAACTAGACAAATAGGTTTGTGTGCTGGTTAAAATGTGGAGACAACAGATGGTTTTTGTCCTATATCATTTTCAGTGTCACTATAAAAATTTCCAGTATGTAATTTGAACGCGTTACTGCTGTAATTGCTTGTTCTTCTGCCAATGCTGCTCATGTTCCAGTCCTAGGCAGCTTTGTTTATTTTTAATGCTTTGTTTCCTGTACATGCACTGGATAAAATTTTATTTTTTAGAACCTCTGAGTAAACGAATTTGTTACTGAATTATGATCTTTTTGAGAATCCGAATCTTACATGCAGTGTGTTTCATGTTCGCTGTATGTTTTTTTTTTTTTTTTTTTTTAACATATATCCCCCTGCTTCTCCCTGTTATCTCCCTCTAATTACTCTAAATAAATAAGGGGAGGGTTGCATATACTGAGATTGTTGTGTTTTGAGAAACCCCTACCATTCCCCCACTATCTCACCATCCCCTGCATCTTGTAAGCTTGTCATCTCCTTGGAGCCAACCCTTTCTCTCATTTATCGTATATATAACCCTAGTTGCTCATCTGCCATTTTTATCTTGTATAACTTTCACAACCTTCTACCCTCTTAGGTTTATCTAACTCATATAAGTACTCATTTGCTCCCTTTATCTTCACTCCCCTGGGATACTGCAACCTATTCCTCATTGGTTTGCTAACCAATGAAATCGCCACACTCAAACAATTTCAAATTGCTTCTGCACATCTGATGTTCAACCTTCACCATCATGACCCAACTTTAAATGGTTTCCTATTTATTACTGCTACCTTTTTCAGTGTCCTAACCTCTCTAAATCCCTCCATCTCTTGTCTCGCTAAACTTCACTTATGTTCAAAAGCCATCTCTACAATCTGTTTCCCTCTCTACATTAAGCCGTTTACCCACCCTGTGCCTGTTTCCTTCCCTTCTTCCTCCTGGCACCTCCACTGGAATAACCTCTCACTCCACATCAGTCTCAAAACCTGCATCTTTCTGCAGACCCCCTTATTTCTTATTTCCAACACTAATGCAACATAAATAATATCTTATAATACCAACAATAGAGGTGCTCAGGCAGAAAACAAACTATCCTTATTAGGTAGTTCTATGGATATGGTCATCCTTTTTTTTTTTTTTTTTTTTTTTTCTTTCTTTCTTTTTTTTTTCTTTTCATGGAGAAATATCCTGTAGTATATCAGTCTGGTCTCAGCCAAGATTGATCCAGCTCCAAAATACCAGGTAAAATGGCAAATCCCAGACGTACTTTTCGGCCTTAATTGGACCTCGTCAGTATGGTGTAGCTGAGGCCAGACTGATAAACTACAGGATATTTCTCCCTGTGAATGGCACAAATGAGCTAAAAGAGGTTTGCTCTGAGTGGATGAACATATCCATAGAACTAACCTATACAGGATAGTTTGGATTAAAACAGTGTATACAAATGTAAATAAATAATACACATTTCAGTAGCTTTAATACCTCTGAGGTAATATCTATATTTTTGCAGAATCTGCTTATGCCTATATTGGATGTTTGTGGTTTCCACTTCAAACGAAAATTAAAAAATTCAATCTCGTTTGTCGACTCATTGGTTGATTTCAAATAAGCTCTGTAGAAGGACAATGCAAGTAAGCTTTCAAGTCCTGTTTACTCTGCTCTTTACCACCCTCTCATTCCTTGAGGAAGACATATTCCTGTCATGGTAGTTTCCATGCACTAGCCAAGTCTGCTGAAATTAATAAACATTTTCTCTGAGAATTGTTATACTGATGGTTTACACAGCTGTTAATGTCGCTTGTTGCATACTTAACAAATATGCAGCCCTATTGAATTCCAAGCCAGTAACCCCAGCGTGAACCCCGTAACGGCTGTGTATTTGAAATTTTACTGAGTTATGTTGCTATTAAATTAGAATGGGCTACAGGCTTGAGACGCAAATAGTAGCGTGTTTGTAGAATGAATTTGCGGAATGGATTTGTGGCCTTGCCGACGATTAAATTTGTGTAAACCGTAGTTAGGGGTTTAGACTGAGCCAATGGAAAAAGAGGTTAGATTTCAAAGTCCTACGAGCTTCAATTCCATTTGTGATCGGCCCCACATTCCACAAAAATGCAATATTAATAAAGCTGTAAATATGATATTCTATTACATGCGAGTTACAGTATATGTATTAACACATTGATTGCCGGGATCGATATAACACAAACAATAAAGATATTAAATAAAGTATTTTTCAGGGCCGATTTGCAGGCTTGAGAATGTTGGGCTATTAATTCTAAGACCTAACATCACTTTCCCTATTAATAAAAGTACAGTATTGATTTTAGAGTTGCATTTGAAGTGCTAAGTATTAGACCTTACCCCCCTTGCGAGTCCTCTTGATTGCTCATTGGGCTTTGGGCTCCATTTGCGTGTTACGGGCTTGCTTGCGTGTGACTTTGTTGCAATTTAATAGCATGATTGGAATTGTAGCAGTTACAGGCTTGAGAGAACAAAGCATTTGCAGCCACGAAGTTCAACGTCCCATTTTTTGGCCTTGCTGCGTTTTTAATCCGCAAGTTGTCAGCGGCCTGCGTTACGGTGCTAATTTGATACCCGTATGTCCAAAAATTAACATTACAGGCTACGTTGTCACACGTAGCTTGAATGTAATAAGGCTGATGAACTTTCCTAATTAACAGTAGTCTTTTCACTAAAGTGAGTTTTTTTGTTGTTGTTCTTTTTAGTTATACCAAGTTTAGTAATTGTGGTATGCTGCAACCGGAGCATGTTGGTGTGTTTGTGTTTTTTTTTTTTTTTTTTTGTCATCTTTATTCTCATTCAAAATGATGAGGAACGGAGCTATCTTTGAGCTGCAAGATATGATTTCTAGACTTAAGCTCACCCATTTAACATGGCTTTTAGATGGTAAAGAACATTTTAAAATTGCACAACTTGCCAAAACTAGAGACCTAGATTTGATGGCATATAAGAATCAAAAGGCCCCTCTGGTCTGCTCATTGACCTAAAATGTTTGGTTTAATAAAACCTCAGGGTGGCCTTGCCCTTACCCAGGCATGCTTGAATTCTTTGTACCACCACTTCTGCTGCAAAGCTGTACCACTTATTTATTGCCACTACACTGCTACATTATTCACCTTCCAACTTGAACTCTTGACTACTTCTTTCATTCATCTTTTTTTCGGGAAGACCCTTCTCTCTTGAATGGTTTTTACATCGTATTTATATATTTGCAGGTTTCTATCCTATCACCCCTCTCTCTCTTATGTCCTCTAATCTATACATATAAGGAAAGATTTCATAATCTGAATAGGTTTAGTCGTGTGTTTTTTTTTTTTTTTTTTACCAAGCATCATTTTTGTTGCGATTCTTTGACTTATTTCTACTTTTGATTTTGAAGATACTGTCTTTAGAGCACAGTATTGTAGGTGACGCTTAGCTAGAGATCCATTGAGTGGCATTCATCTCTTTTTCTATTGTCCATTCCTACTTGTTCCCCAGCAGTCTATTGCACAGTTTGTATACATTTGAAATTATGGGATATCCAGGCTAATTTATAGTATGCAATCTGTAGCCGGTTTGCTAATGAGGATCTGGGCATGGTCTAAAGTGATCTATGGTATAATATAAAACTGGAACACCTACTTTATGTAGTGATCTTAAAATGCATTTTCCTGCAGCAAAATCACCTTCAAGTTTGCTATTTATCTGCCAGCATAATCCACCCTCTAAGGACAGTCTGGTAGGTCTTGCTACTGAATCTAAAAGTTGTCCTGAAAACTAATTCCCACTTTTACATTGTGCAGATGGAAGCTTCCTGTGTCTTTTTTTTTTCACACCTCTGTAAGCTAATCAGCAGAAACTAAAATGGTAGATTCCACTGGAGCATAGCTGCTTCTAAAAGTAATAAGTTAAATGCTGTATTTTAAAGTATTAAACTACAGTATTTTTTTTTTTTTTTCTTTAATAAATCCGTTTTTTATATCCTGAATAATCCAGTTTCCCATTCAATAGTTTCAGGCTCTCACATTGGTGTGTTTTTATTTTAGGTCAAAGAGTTTAATGGGCGTCAGTTTGTCATGGAAACCTCTATCACTGGCGACTACGCACTTGTTAAAGCTTGGAAAGCGGATCGTGCCGGTAACATTGTTTTCAGGTGAGGCTGTCTAACATGGTGTCTTACAGTGGGTCTGTGCGCTTTTATCTACATCTCTCAATAAGCCTTAGATTAATGGCTTTGATAAACCATGTGTGATTGATTCTACACATGATGTAGGCATGGCTGTCATGCTGACTTGTTGGCATATACAATAATTGGTTTGTTTTAACCTTTTTCTTGGCACAGGGGCCTACCACACATTGCAAAGGCCCTTTGGCAGTAGAAGGGTATAAGACGTATTTCTCCAAGAACAAGTTGGGTCATTTTTTTTTTTTTTTTTAAATATATATTATTTATGGCATTTTTGTGTGTTTTTTTTTTTTTTTTTTAACATAAGAGTAAAATACCAAATTTTTATGTTGTTCTACAAATATGGAATTATTAATTACTGTGGGAAGACATTGCCTTGTTTCGGCTGCCTAAACTGAGTTCCTTCTTACCTGGAGGTGCCCTGTATACTGATACAATTTTTATTTATCTGGGCAAATAAAACTACTTTTAAAAGGCCATGACCGGTTTTAATAATATGGTGTCTCTGCAGTAATGTATAGGCAATATGCACCACTTAAGTTCCCTTCAGTTAGTAAGGAAACCAACACTAAAAATACAATCGCCTGGTGTGTCTATTATCTACCTAGGGGTATTTCACCATGACAAGATGGATATTTTGCGTTTGCAAGATGTCTAATTTGGCATTAAGAGGTTTAAAGATCTAATATGTACTTTAAAAAAAAAAAAAAATTATGTATAAGCAATAGGAACATCTTAAGTTAGACATTTAAAATATGCCTGCAGTTCAGATCAAAACGCTTAACATTTTATCAGTGGCCTTTACGTTCATATCAACTTCATGTCTGTCAGGCTGAGATTTTTTTTTTTTTTTCATCTGTCTCATAAAAGTTCAATTCACTCCAACATTATGTGGTTTCCAGGACAACCCGGCGCTGGCTCCGGCGCGTGACAGCTGCCTCAAGCACAACCTGCTTCTGTTGGGCGCTTTGTACACACTTTGATTTGTTAATTTTATATGTTTGGACGTCTGATTTGTGAATGGGGAGAGAAAAAAAAAGCACTTAATATGTTTGTAAAATAAAAATAAAATGCTCAAAATTGACATGTGTCTACACAAGCATAACTGATGGAATATCTCAATTTATTTGCACTTGTGATTTGGAGGGCTATGTATAAGCATAAGACCTTTACCATGGGCTGGTATTTACCTAACTCCTGGAGTAAAACAAATTAAAAGTATTCTCAGGGCAAAATGTGTTGACTCTGTATTAATAACTGTGTTCAAATGTCAACTTAGCCTGTGCATTTGATAGAGAATGTTATTTTCAATTTGTATTCTAAATACCTTCATTGTCTACACAGGAAAACTGCAAGAAACTTCAACCAGCCCATGTGTAAAGCAGCAAAGGAAACGATTGTTGAGGTATGTGATTCTTGTGTTAAAAAGTATGTATTTATGTGTGTGTGATAATAATGTTGTTGTTGGTTGTTTTTTTTTTTTTTTTTATACTCCTGGGCTAGATTGTCATGTGTTTATAAGAATTTTAGGTATTTTTACTTCTAGCTGTACCAGATTCTGTCCCAAAATTATTGAAAGGATTGATTTAATATTAAAAAAATATTCTAGCAATGGGGAGAAAATATAAATAAAACCGGCGACTTCGTACAGTTTTTATAGAACCAAGTAATAAAAAAAAAAAATATCAGTGTATATAAGGGGCCATTTACCTCTCTGTAAGTTCGCTGCATAATGTGAAAGAGCAGGAGATTGTATGTATGTTAAAATTATCTAATTTTTTTATTACACTAATAGACTTAAAACTTTATATATATATATATATATATATATATATATATATATATATATATAATATTTAAATTTTTTGTTTTTTTTGTTTGTAGTTTTACATGAAGAGCCCTATACTATTAGAAGCCCGCAACCCGTAACTTTGGCTGCAGGTGTTTTTTTTTTTTTTTTTTTTCTTTAAATGTTTCGATTCTTTTGCCTCAAGCCCACAATTTACCTTAAGTCTAAACATGTAAATCCTGCCTTTTTTGAGTCTGATTTCAGGGGGCATGATCATATGATCTGACCATATTTAAGCAAGCTCGTAATTTTATTTTACACACAGCCAATAGTAAATGAGTCCATCATGGAAGTTACACGTAATCTGCAATCGGAGCCTAAGAATTAATCAATGTTTGAGAATGTTCTGCAATGAATTCTATTGTCCGTGATTGTTAGCAGGATTGGTCTCAGGAATGCACTGGGTTATCATTCCATTCTCTGCATAGATGGATTTGTTAACGGTTAATTATTTTCTTTTGCTCACTACAGAGCTGTCGCTGCTGGTCTGGTTGTGGGCAGTGAGTGACTCGTGTAAACACAGATTTAATTCTATCAGATTTCTTGGTAAAAATAGATAAAGTTATTCAACATGCTTGTAGGAGATCTTTATTGTGCTGTATTAAATGGCCCTTTTTAAGGTGGATGTAGATTTCCAAATCTTATTTAGTGCAAATGTCAAATGATTTCTTTCATACTATACAATATTAGTACTAAGGCATGTAGTCTGTTTTGCAAGCTGACTTAATGTTTCACGTAAAACAAGTTTAAACAGAATTTATTATCTATTTCTACCGCCTGCCTCTTGAAACAATTGCTAATTTTTTTTTTAACATGGCAGCCTGCATCTGTCACAGCTGACAAAGCAGTTTCTAGACCTATCACAAATAATCAATTATAGCCTATGTTGCAGTTTAACCAGAAAACACTGCTGCCTTAGATGGGGTTTTATGGTGCAGCATTACCATTGCTTTTCAGAATTTGTAGAATTGAATTTAACAGATTCTTCTTCATACTAGATGTATAGGTCATGTTTTAGCCTGTTAACATAATGTGCTGTTCATGGAAACAATTTAGAAATAGCAGCCACAACCAGCCTACCTAGGACAGCTTGCTCTTCTCTCTTGGGTTGCCGGGTGTCCGGTTTCATCTGTTTTACTGTGCATCTTAAAAATAAAATAGGTCTGTATATCAAGAATGATTAGGATTAAGGATCATGGTTGGTAAATTTGTGTTGGGGTGCAATAAATGCTAGGATAAAATTTTAAATCCATTTGACGATTGTAAAAATAAGACAAGATGGCACATTTGTAAATATATACATTGGTATAGGAAGAGATTAGGGCCCAGCTCAACCTGCTTTGTGCATAAACATTTTGCATTTACATTTTGTATGGAGATCCATTAAAGTAGGATTTCACCTGCTCTTTTAGATGTCATATTTATTATTATTATTATTATTATTATTATTATTATTATTATTATTATTATTATTATTATTAATAAAACACTCCTCGTTTGCGATCCTCAACCTTCAGAAAGTTACTTTCTGCTCCGGTCAGATGACTACATGTCCTCCCAGATATTTAGTGTTAATGAATGAAGAAATAGAAGTGATGTTTATCAGACACTGTGTCTCCCATCTGTTGTCTGTAATAAGCTACCAGCAGGAGGTCACACTGTCTGTCTCTGAAGGTGAATGGCTGCAACATAGATGACACTTAATATATCTGTACATGATTTTGAAGAATCTCTCAACATACTGTTTATTCCCATTGTATGTTTGTATTTATTTGCCCTTTTTCCACTTAAATATTTTTTGGATTGGAACACCAATGTCAAAAAATAATTTAATTCTCCCATTGTGGGGTCATTGAACAGTTTTTATATCTGTAGCTGCTGTTTATAACCCCTTTCTATAGACCAATGAAGACCTGTGTTAAAAATATACCCTTTTGAAAAACTACCATTTGAAACTATGCAACAAGTTTCTAGAATGTAAGCTAAAATTCAGCCTCGAATTTACCTTGGTGTATGCATGTACGTTGCTGTGAAAACTACCATCTTGGGCCATCATATAAATCGGGTGCTCAAAGATAGGGCACTGCCGTTAACCTGCTGCGCAAGCTTTTTTTCCCCCCTAAGTTCTACACAAATGTAAATCTTTTGCTCCCCTAGATTAGGGTACTTGGCCCACAGCCGTAACTCCTTCCTTAGCAGCAACAGATTTCTGTGTAGGGAGTAGCCAAATCACCTTTACAGATGGCACCGCTTGACTTGCCAATAGAAAATGCAAACGTCATGAATATAGTATATTTGGAAGTTCCGTAAATGGTACAGCAAGGAAAGCTAGTTAGATCGATAGACCTTTTACAAAGATGTGACCATTGTATTTATTTATAGCTTCAATAAATAAAGATGTGTTTATTTTGTGTTAACATATGATGTATTTATAGACCATGCATTAGAGCATTTGGTCCTAGGCATTGTGGCTTTGTGACTTGTATTGACCCCTTTTTGGTTTGTGCATTACCCTGAATTTTGTATCCTAAAACGGACTTAATATGGACATATCTTATTTTTTAATTACACATATGTTGATTTATTGCACGGTTAAGTGTCCAATGTTGACATTTCAGCATTTTATTGTGCTTTTCGTGCTATATTGTCTCTTTTTAAATGCTTCGGGGGGACTCTGCAAAAGTTTGAAAACCACTTGCGAGTGGTCTCTGATACTCGTAAATCTTTGTTCTGCTTTTTGCAGATACGGCAGTGCCCTGATTTGCAAGTGAACCGTAAAATCTTATTAGCCTAGGGTTTGGGTTTCAAAGTTTAGAGTAACTTGTAATTTATTGTCAGTCTATGGAAATTTTGGAGGCTTTGCAAGGGAACTGATACAAGTGCACTGCACAACAATGTTTTAGGCATGGCTAGGTAGGCTTTACGGTGCTGCTATGGCAATCCGAATTGATTTTGCAGAGATTTACATAGGGCCTTTTGGTTTCTACTGATAAAGTTTGTTCGATCAGAGACTTTTGAGTGCATTAGTTGTTGTGTTTTTTTTTTATTTTTTATCTGCACTATGTGAAAGTGAGCACCCTGAGAAAGTAGTAGAAAGAATGTACTCGGAAAAGACGTTGCAACCACTCAGTGTATTGAAATTGAACATATATGTGTTGTCGTTTTTTTTTTTGTTTTCCAAAAAATATTTTGCCCATTATCAAGCAAGGACCAAATGGGATAACAGTGAGTCTTTATCCATGATATTATAAAACTTTTATTCAGCATATTGTGTATTTTTACAATTTCAAAATCCTAATTGCAGTTTTCCTCCATTATGCCATTACTGGTATCATGGGCTTGTCAAGCTGTTATTTTCCCCCTCTTCTGTCTTTTGATGTGATCTAAATACTTTCTGAATAGTATGACTTTACAATTAACCTCCTCCTTGTTCTAGATCTCTTTGTTTAGGTCAGCGTTGGGCTACAGTCCTCTCCATTGCTGTATGTTGCTCCTTGTAGAGGCTTCCAATGGGATTCTTGTCTCAAAGAACCGGGCTGTCTCCCAAATATATTGCACATAACACTTCACTTCAAAAACTTCCATATTCTCAATATTTACCTCCCAAAATTAGTGTTTTTAATTTACCCTTCTCAATTTGTCTCATGATTCTTACCATTTTTTTCTGGTTATTCAACAGTTAAAACTGGTTGCCCAGCTTTTGATGCAGTGCGGTTTTCTAGTCCATACAGAACCAAACCTATGCTCATCAAAGGAAAGTGGGTGAAAAATATATTTACATTGCAAACCATGCCATTTTCAAGACTTGATTTGTGCGATTTCTAATAATAATCTTAAATAGATACTCCATTTTCTCAAGTATATATCTCAAGGTCTACAACTCCTATGGAGTTATTTCTCACAAACCTCTCCATCAAATCTCAGATCATTGGATTATTCTTTATATGTTCATATTTAATCCACAGGTCTTTCTAGATTTGACTCCTAATAGGTTGCTGTGTTTTATGGATGATCAGTTGATTCTAGAAGCTTGTCAGACAATTCTGTATATTTAAGTGGAATGAAGAACACTTATTATTATTATTATTATTATTATTATTATTATTATACATAAGTTAAGTTACAGGCAATGACAAGTTCAAGAATCACACATTGCAAAGAGTGGGTGGCCCTGTTTTTGAGCTTGGAATCCATCCACTTATGTGTTTTTTTTTTTTTAAATGTATTTATTAATTAGTAACTGGGTATTTATTGCTTTTTGTTGGGGGGAGGGGGGGTTTGAATTAAGTTCTTTATTTTTTTTATTTATTTTTTCTATGCTAATATTGGAAATGGGACAATTGGTTTTTGTCGCATTTTAAGTATTTTTTGTCTAACATTTGAATATATATATATATATATATAGCCATAGCCATAGCCATAGCCACTTTCCGGAAACAAAATTTGGCTTGTGGGTGGACAAAAATATCCAACATACATCCAAGAACATTTTTAACGCTGAGAGCCTGGAAAAGAAGCTCCTAACTGCTTTAGGAGCAAGAAGTACAAGTTCTAGGAGTGAAGTTGCTGTGAATGTCCAATAATTCAGACATTTTAATCAGAGCATTGCAGTATACAAAGATTCCTTTCTACTTATTTTATAATTGGACATTCTTTTAGAATTACAAGTGTTCTCACTGGCTGGTGTGATTCCTAATATTATACATACCCATATTTACTGCTCCCAGCACTTCAGTGTTTTTTGCTTAATATGCAAGTTGTTCTCCACAGTACTAAGAACACATAGAGCTGCAGTAACAAGGAAGATGACTCTGCAGACGTACTTCTTCAATGTGAAATCAAATGACGCTGCACATGATTACCTTGCATTAATAAAAAGATAAGCTTTTCCTTATCAGACTGTGATGCTACCTTCGTAAAACTAAAACACAAACAGATAATGTTCCAGCTCATAAAATACATTCTATAAAGCACATTGAGTTATAGTCAAGGTTGCTTAGAAACAGGGCTAAGTCTACATCTGTGAGTTCCATTATCTTTGTGTAATGAACCTAATAATGTTTTTTCCTCATTTCATTTGTATTAGAATCCCTGACAAAATACATGTTGTCATACAATTTGTTGCTATCAAGAGGTTCCAGATAGTTTTAATTACTAGTTGCAAGTAATGCAAAAGGTTCGAGACAAACGTAGCTCAGACAGCAAGACGTGCATCGTAAACTGCTATATACAAAGGTAATGCTATATACAGATGTAATGGAACCAAAAATAAAGGACGTTCTCTTGAGTAAATTAGGTTTTGGCATAACATTTTATTTATTGTGACCTCATGACTGCCTGCTAAGTGATATAGAAGTGGTCCAGATTGGTTATATTTATCTGATGCGGTGGTGACAAGATATCTGTCTCCACTGGGCATGTCCCTTTTTTGTTTCTGGCATGTTACTGGAGGCTTTAAATGTTTTTCCAAATGTACTATATTATATTGACCAATATTACAAAATGATAAACCAAATCGATGAAAACAGGCGTAGCTTCCACTGGAGTACTACTTTCACTTGGACAGTTCCCTCACTATCTGCTTTCATGCAGCTAAACCTGAATTAAGCAAAAATAAACATAAACAGTCCAATTTTGTTTCCAAGTTTTCTCTCTGCTGCAGGTTGTTAATTAGCTCCACGCTGCTGTATCTGGGAGTTCGTTTCCCAACTTAAACCAGCTGTACACGTCTGTTTCTTTTCTCAACTCCATTGAATAACTCTGCTTCCAAAAACAGCTTACAGTTCTGTGTTCTGCTCCAAGCATTCTTTGCACACCGTTTCTTTCACAGCCTTTCCCAAACACACTGTGTTGGCCCAAATACAGCCCACCCAATACCAAACGTCAGCCTTTTGTAAAGTTTGATCAGGTGTAGCTAATTAACTGCTACAGGAGTTAACTTTCACACCTCCAGTGGAAAGGGAGCTTTATAAAGTCCGTGGCTCATGCAGATTCCTGGTATCACTCGCTCTATCTATATTCTTGTTTTGTTGGAATTCAAATTATACTGTGTGTCTTAGCAATAGGAACGTTCAGCACTTGAAGACCTAAAGGCTTTTTTTTTTTTTTTTGTGTGAGAATCTTACATTTAATGTACTGTGCTTTTGGCATAGGAGCTTCTATCTTGGACTGAAAGTCTGTCTTACTTTAAGAGGAGGATTATTGTACTGGCAGTCTTTCAAGAGAACTGGCAGTTGTCCACTAATACAGTGTAATATGCACTGTAAGATTCCCTTTTGTGTAATGAGGTTTAATTCTGTTGTCGCTGCAGATTTTAGGAATAGATGTTACACTTTAATTTTACACTTGAAGATTAGTATTCCTGTGAGAGGAAAATAGAATTGTGAGGGAAAACAATTTATATTTAGTCAAGCTGTATGTACTGTGCCTAAAATATAAACACAACCTATTCAGTAGGCAGAGAAGTAATACGTTTATCCAATATTGAAAAAAAGGAAGGAACTATTGACACCGGCAAAAGCTCCATATTGTTTTTCCATACCATAAATAAAATATAATGATCATTTGTCTTTCCACTAGAAACCACAAAAGCGTACGACGGAGACCTGTATGTATGTGTGTGTGTGTGTGTGTGTAATATCTCTGTTGTTGCTAATGCTTGCGGGCTCGCACAGCTTGGGCTGCGGGCGAGGGACTCAGTTGCTGGCATGGAGCGCCAAAGGCGCTCCTTGCCAGCAACTGCGACCCTCTCAAACAACATACGAGACACGTTAACACACATTACGACCTCGCAACACTCAGGCGCAACTCGCGAACATTACAAAATTCAAAACACAATAAATACACACAGCACATGCATAAAAAGCTTACCTACAGCAAGAGGTAGCATCCAGGACCTCAAAAAAGACACTTACACCTTCATTTAACTCAAAATAAAAGAGTTTAGACATTAAAAAATTCTCTAAGCGAGAGAAAAAATGGCCACCGAACAAAACGAGGCTACACGCAAAACACCACAAGACACTCGCAAAACACCACAAAAGACCTACGGATATTCCGCTAAGACGCATAACACACATTATACGCCATTTTACGCCAATGCGGAAGTACACGACTACGCTAACGCTTAATCAGAGAGGCAGCACAGAGACCTAAGGTAACCCTGGAGGAGCTGCAGAGTTCCACAGCAGAGACTGGAGTATCTGTACATAGGACAACAATAAGCCGTACGCTCCATAGAGTTGGGCTTTATGGCAGAGTGGCCAGAAGAAAGCCAGCACTTTCAGCAAAAACAAAATGTCACATTTTGAGTTTGCGAAAAGGCGTGTGGGAGACTCCCAAAATGTATGGAGGAAGGTGCTCTGGTCTGATGAGACTAAAATTTAACTTTTCATCCATCAAAGAAAACTCTGTCTGGCGCAAACCCAAAACATCACATCACCCAAAGAACAACATCCCCACAGTGAAACATGGTGGGGATGTTTTTCAGCAGCAGGGACTGTGAAACTGGTTAGATTTGAGGGAAAGATGGATGGTGCTAAATACAGGGATATTCTTGAGCAAAACCTGTACCACTCTGGGGTCATTGTCCTGCTGGAAGGTGAACCTCCGTCCTAGCCTCAAATCGCACACAAACACACTGCTAAAGCAACACTTGACTGGTTTAACGGGAAACATGTAAATGTGTTGGAATGGCCTAGTCAAAGCCCAGACCTCAATCCAATAGAAAATCTGTGGTCTGACTTAAAGATTGCTGTTCACAAGCGCAAACCATCCAACTTGAAGGAGCTGGAGCAGTTGCAAGGAGGAATGGGCAAAAATCCCAGTGGTAAGAAGCTCATAGAGACTTATCCAAAGCGACTTGGAGCTGTGATTGCCGCAAAAGGTGGCTCTACAAGGTATTGACTTTAGGGGGTGAACAATTATGCACATGGACTTTTTCTGTTATTTTGTCCTATTTGTTGTTTGAAGATTTTTTTATTTTATTATTGTGAAGCAAAGTTGTGGGCATGTTCTGTAAATTAAATGATGCAAATCCTTAAACAATCCATGTTAATTCCAGGTTGAGGCAACAAAACACGAAAAATGCCAAGGGGGATGAATACTTTTGCAAGGCACTGTGTGTGTGTGTGTTTAATCAAACGTTGGCTTTGCATTAAAGCTGTGTAATACAGCATGCATAAGCTTAATGGAAGCCATGTTTGATAATGGCTACGGAATGAAGAGCGAGGCATTTGTGGGCACAGTGTAATTGTTTTTTCTCTGTTTACTTGTTTACTCTGAGCTGGAAGCAGGTTTAACTTGCTTTTAGACATTCAAATGTCAACACAGAACATAGATTGCGAGTCCAACACAGATGTTCTTTTATATATATATATATATAATTTGCAGCTACTGTATTTCAAAGATCGTGTTGCCTCTCCTATACTGGAAGTATTTCCCATTAGCTGACAATTATATTTTTGCATTGAAATAGCTTGGGAAATATGAGACACTGTGAAAGCATTGTTTTATTGATAACACACACCACATAGCAGTGCGAACAATGATTCCCTGCAGGTAAAAATATTTGAATTGACACATGATTTGAGCAATAAACTGCAAGCCCTTTCAGTTGTAAATGCATTCAATTGGGATTATTTTATCACATTTATGTTGGAGTGCAATAATATGGAAACATACTTTGTGAATGTGATTTAGGAAGCTATCAATCTGTCATTTTGCTCAGGATTTTATAAATCTTCAATATATGTATGATTTTTAGTGTTAAAATCGGAGGGGGGTTGTACTGTGTTGGTTTTGTATGCATAGTTTGTTATCTATTGGCTCTCTGTTGAATAACTAATTAATTGGTAAAAGGATTTATCATTACTTAAAATTTTTTTTTTTTATCATGGGGCGAGGTGGTCTCTATTTTATGAACATGCTGAGTGTAGGGGGTAAGACCATAGACTCAGATTACAGAATAAGACCTGTAAATGTGATTTAGACCAGCAACCATTTTTTATTTTTTTGTTCTGCTAGCTATAGAGCATTACTCATGGGTACCACCTTAGAGATCTAGAACATTTCTAACAGGGTGATACTACATGTTACATACAAAATATATATATATATATATATATATATATATATATATATATATATATATATATTTTTTTTTTTTAGCAGAATACATTCTAACTGTGTAGACCAGTTCCTCAATAATCTATTTAATGGCAGTAATATGTTTTAAATTGTTAGGTTCTCATCCTCCGTTCCCAAATACCAACAGAAAGTGTCTCCGGCAATATGGGTTAGTATTCAGGTGGCAGACCGAGGATGGTCAGGAACAAAGTCCATTATGGGAGGCCAGTTGGGAACAAGGAAGCACACCCACCTATGTGAATAAACTAGCCTATAGATAGTACTTTACTGAAGTTGCATAAGTAGTTGATGTGGAACCCTTAAGCAGGATTAAGTACATTTCTTAGATTACTTCCTTAAAATGGATGTGTCTTGGTGGGCTTGGAATGTTTCCATGGTCAATGTTGCAATCTATCATTTTAAACCAAACTTTTTGAGTCTACCCTTTTAAACCCTATTAAAATTATCAGAGTGGGTTCTCAGAATATGTTGAATGTTACATTTTCTGAGCTTTACTACTTTTTTTTTCCCCGGGAGTCACTCAAACTCATTTGAACATAGAAATAAATAACTCCTTTCTGTCTGGTAACCCAACATAAGGATTAAAAGTAAGGTCTTTAGGAGAGATGGACAAGAATTCTGGATGAAATATTTTTTGCACAAAAACTGAAGTGCTAGTCGGTCCTATTTCAGCAAGGAAAATCTGTACCTCTTTTTAAATGATGACTTCTCATCGAATTTCACTTTTTGACAAAACCTGTATGTGGAATAAATCTTATGAATGCAAATTGCTTCTGCAGGTGGAAGAAATTGTCGAAACGGGCTCTTTTGCACCCGAAGATATCCACATTCCAAGTATCTACATAGATCGAATTATCCAAGGTGAAAAATATGAGAAGAAAATAGAGGTATGTTCTTTATTGCAATACAAAAGGGATGTTCTTTGTAACATTATTTCCAGTTAGCAAGTCTTTATTTTATAAAACAAACTGTTCATTAGTATTTAAATTGTATAATTAAAATGGGGAAAACTTTTAGATAAAATGCTTATACCATAACAATATGCAAACTTTGGGCTGCAAGAATTTCATTAATGTCCTTTTGTAATTAGTTGCTGGGTTTTTAATACTTCTTTTTTGTCACTTGACGTAGCAAGTTAATTAGCTCTTATATGTACTGCCTGTCTCATTAGAGCTTGATTCCTCCTCATTGTGTTAGCGTTGACTATATTTCAACTGACATTGTGGGGCCATGTATGATATTGTGCCTTTGGAAAAGTCTGTTTTCAAAATGATGAATGTGCTTTTCACTCTTTTTAAACATTGGTGATCTAATGTTTAATCCCACCTGCACCTTTTTAACAAAAGTGGTCTAGTTTGTACTTGCTCGTTAATTAATATAAAACATGAAGAAGCCGGGGGAAGCTGTTTTACATTCATAGCACTATAGTGATTGAAAGCCCGGATGGCTGAGTAAACGCATTTAAATAGTATTATTACCAATACACATTGCTTCGTTCATATCATTTCAGTACATACACAAGAATGCAAGAAAAAAAAAAGTTAATCGAGCTCAACGCATTGTAGCTAATTTTAATAGCGAACTGAAATATAAGCTTTGGAAACTATCCCCAGTATTAACTTGAATCAACAGTTACATAGTATTTAAGGTTGAAAAAAGACTTTCAGTCCATCAAGTTCAACCTTTTAAGATCTCCTTTGATCTGCAATATGCGGATTAACTATTAATTTATTAGTTGTTAATTAATTATTAATCAATTATTTAATGTTTTTTTTTATTTTTTTTTATTATTATTTAGTCCAGAGGAAGGCAAATAGAAGAAGAAAAAAAAAAAAAACAAGCGAGACTTAGCCAATTGTCTAAAGGGGAAATGTTAAAAATTTGGATCATTTCTGTCTCTCTAATTATCCATAATAACCCTGAATACCCTTTTTAATTAGAAATAAATCTAGTCCCCTTTTAAAGTTATCTATCGAATCCGCTGTCATCACCTCCTCTGGTAGAGAATTCCACAGATTAACCACCCTTTCTGTGAAGAACCCTTTTCTTTCTTTGAGGTGGAATCTTTTTACTTCTAACCTCAAGGGATGTCCTCTTGTCAGTTGAAAACCTCTTGGCACAAAAAGCTCCCCCGACAAATCTTTATACTGACCCTGGATGTATTTATATAAGGTAATCATATCTCCTCTTAGACGCCTTTTTTCTAGAGAAAATAAGTTTAATTTGGTTAGTCTTTCTTCATAACTTAGCCCCTCCATTCCCCTTATTAGTTTTGTTGCCCTTCTCTGTACCTTTTCACAGCTCTAAAATGTCCTTTTTATGAAGTGGTGCCCAGAATTATATTTGCTTCCCTGGCTTCTATACCTTTCTTAATACATGCTAATATTTTATTTGCCTTTGCAGCTGCTGCTTGGCTTTGAGCACTGTTACCTAGGTGGTTGTCCACAAGCACTCCCAAATCCCTTTCAATATCTGATACACCTAGATTTGCTCCATTAAGATTATAAATTGCATGGCTATTTTTCCTTCCCAGATGCATAACCTTACATTTATTCGTATTAAATCTTATCTGCCATTTAGATGCCCATTCCTCAATTTTATGTAAATCCCCTTGGAGGGAAAGCACATCCTTTCCTGATTTAATTACCTTGCACAACTTCGTGTCATCAGTGAAAATGGAGACACCACACTCCAATCCTACCTTTAAGTCATTAATAAATATGCTAAAAAGGAGAGGACCTAATACTGAACCCTGAGGAACCCCACTTACCACATTAGTCCAATCGGAGTATGTTCCATTTACAACAACCCTTTGCTTCCTGTCTTTTAGCCAGCTCTCAATCCATGAGCAGATATTTACTGCAATTCCTGTATCCCTCAGTTTGCCCAATAGTCTCCCATGTGGCACTGTATCAAAAGCCTTTGCAAAATCCAAAAAGACTACATCCACTGAGTTGCCTTGATCCAGGTTCCTACTAACCTCCTCATGGAAACTAATTAGATTTGTTTGACATGACCTATCCCTCATAAACCCATGTTGACTCCTACTTATAATCCTGTTCAAATAGACATATTCTTGTATATTATCCCTTATTAACCCTTCTAAAAGCTTCCCCACTACAGAAGTGAGGCTCACTGGTCTATAATTCCCCGGATTTGCTCTTGCTCCCTTTTTAAATATAGGTATCACATCAGCTTTTCTCCAGTCATCTGGTAGAGACCCTGTGTTGAGTGAATCTTGAAAAATGTAATACAATGGTTTGGCTATTACAGAATCCAGTTCCCTTAGTACCCTTGGATGTATTCCATCAGGACCCGGGGCTTTATTAACATTTATTTTTTCCAACCTCTTTTGGATTACTTCCTGTGTTAACCAATTATTTGGCAAAGGTAGTGTAGCCCCATTATGTCGCAGTGTCCCAACCACTGGTACCTCCCTTGTGTATACCGAAGAAAAGAACCTATTTAGCTCATCTGCCTTTTCCTGGTCACTAATTTTCAGACAGCCTGTTTCACATTGTAATGTTCCTATAGCTTCCTTCCTCGCCTTCTTCCCATTAATATACTTAAAAAATATTTTAGGGTTAGTCTTACTCTCTTTTGCAATTAATTTTTCATTTTCTATTTTAGCCAGTCTAATCGCTCTTTTGCAAGCCTTGTTGATTTCCTTGTATTCCCGTAAAGCAGTCTCTGTCCCCTCTTGTTTGTATAATTTAAATGCCTGTTTTTTACTCCGTATCTTGATCTTTAAATCATTGTTAAGCCACATGGGTTGTGATTTACTCCTTTTAATTTTATTCCCACACGGTATATGCCGATGTGTATGTATATTTAGTAAGGATTTAAATGTTGTCCATTTATGTTCAGTGTTTTTACCTATCAGTTCTCTGTCCCAGTCTATACTTTGTATTGCTGCCCTTAGACCGTTAAAATCTGCCCTTTTTAAAATTAAGAGTTTTTGTTGGCCCCTTAAAATGTTTTTTTTTTTTTAATTCAATCTCAAATGAGACTGTGTTGTGATCACTGTTTCCCAAAGGTTGCCCTATTCCAACATTAGATACTATATCAATATTATTTGTGATGAGTAAATCTAAGATAGCTTCATTTCTAGTAGGCTCCTGTATAACCTGGGCCAGATAATGATCCCTGAGTGTACTCAAGAACCTGCTCCCCTTAGCTGAACTGCTGGTCCCATTTATCCAGTTTATTTCAGGGTAATTAAAATCTCCCATTATTAGAACTTGCCCGTGCTTAGCTGCATTTCCAATCTGTAACAATAATTGCATTTCCTCACTTTCAGCTATATTTGGGGGTTTATAGCATACTCCTACTAATATTCTTTAGGAATTTGCTGCTCCGCTATTTAACTCTACCCACAAACATTCAACTTTATCACTAGGTCCACCATAAATATCTTCTCTGACTATAGCCTTAAATTCAGGCTTAACA